>JAMKCH010000276.1:0-39928 GCA_023653785.1 Ophioderma brevispina | reverse complement strand
CAGCACACCTGAGCTTTGACCAAAAAATAAACATCGTGTTACACCCCATCTGGGTCCACTTGTCATCAGCATTTTAGTTATTCTCCAACTGAATTTGGTTTCATCATGTGACCGTTGAATCCATCTGTTAAACCCCACATATGGGTTTTGGGCCAGTGGTCTTCTGACCAATATTGTTGTTAAAGCAATTTGATCTGGCTACTGAAAACAAATTTCAAGATTTTCGAAGATTGCCCCTTAACCGAAATGGCCAGACGACATAAAGACAAACATGTTCGTTTTAACACTATAAATAATATACTGGTCTGAACACTATTAACCTAAGCATTCATCTGGCTATACATATAGGATTTTTTCTGTTAACAAAAAGCTATAGTGTGAGCACAAAGGATCACTTTTCAGAAGTCCTCTAATTATTTAATTAGCTAATTTTTTTTTTTTAATATTTTTAAATAAATACATAGAAAATAAAAAATGCCGTAATAATGAGATAATTAGTTACGGCATTCTTTACTTTGGACATAACTTTAGTTTATTTTAATGCCGCACAGCGCACGCATCACACACACGTACGTACATATGCACGCATAAACACCCACATATATATACACTTAAATGTTCATACAAATAGGTTTTCTTGTCTTGCTCCTGAGCAAAGCAGATTGTTCAATTGTTAATTGCTTATTTTGACATCTGTTTAAATCGCACACACACACACGGCCACACCTATCCAGCAACAGCCATAGAGGACATGTCCACAGACTGGGATCCAGACATGGACACACATAAACACACACACACACACAAGGAGGTTTGTTGCATCCAAAATTCCAGATATTTATTTTAACTTGATAAGTAAAGTAGTTGGATTTTTATAGGGTAGAAGATATACTATCTAACTGGACGTGGCAGATAAATGATCAGAAATTCGATTGATTGGGTGTCTCACGGGCTTATTTGGAAAATAAACACACGTGAAGAAATATAAACCATTTTGAAGAAATATAACCATTTTTTAATGTACAGAAATGTTACATTATATTTATACTATATCCATTGTAAAACTACTGATAATAGTCATATTGCTAAATGCGGCATGTGTCTGACCAGAGGTACTGAGCTGGTTATACCACAGACATGGGATGTTTCCTTGCTAAAAGTCCTGACCGCAAGCTAGCAAGCAAACATGTAATTAAGCAGCACCCTGACCACCCCAGGTACACATAGCTGCAATGCATCCTATCAGGAACAGCATTATACAACATAGCAGCTATGGAAATTGATGCGGGCATGAAAATGCCTGACTAATTGTCACCTTGGAAATCAGGGGAAAAAACAAGAAATACCCAAAAACCAATTTGACTCAAACTTTCACAAAATTGTTTCATAGAAAGCACAGCAATTTCAATACTTGTATAACTGTGATTTTCACGAGAATTTAACAAGATACAAAAGACTAGTTTATGTTTTAGTAGCTGCCATTGACAGAAAATCTTACGATGGAATAAGCCTATCTATTGATAGGCTGAAAAGTCAAGAACATTTACAAAATTGCCATGTCACTGAATCAATAAAAAATGTTATTTAAACATATCTGAGAGTAATGTACAAGAGAATTTGAATTAATTTTTATTACCGCATCAACGATTTACAGTGAAAAGTTACTTTGGAATTGCCATGTAATTCATTTGTAATTAATTTATATATTGGCACTCGATTTGCTCTCAATATGCAATATTACACATTTCCGTTTAATCTTTTGTATTTTGGGTTTTCCCTTTACATCTTATTGACCGTCCCCCCTTCTCTCTCTCTCTCTCTCTCTCTCTCTCTCTATCTCTCCCTCTCTATCTCATCCTCTCAGACGTACTATCTACAAGAAACAAGTGTGACACCAGTATAACAATCGAAGTTTACACCATGCAAAATAGCCACACGCCACTATTCAAACATCCACTTCGATGGAGGGTCGATGTTTGTTAAAATTCATGGAAATGTTAGCCGGACGTGGATTACTTGAGAAATTACCGCGCATACTGACTGGGGTCTACTTTGTGTTTGGATTTGAATCATCGTCTGCTTGTAAATCTCACAAATTGTGGCTGAAATGGTCGTGAGTTAAGGCCTGCATGCGTGCAAGGGTCACGTCCCAAATATAGTTTCTATTAATCATCACTTTAAAAATTCTCTTTTCTCAATACAGAGGGCAACATTGTGGAGCTGATATGTGCTTGTTAAAATGAATTCAGGCCGGTAAGTATAATTATATGGGAGAAGGAGCCCTCAAGTCTTCTCAAATTGAGATATGGGTATTTTTGGTATGTTCAACCCATTTTTTTTTGTCTAAATCCACCCTGTGAATAAAAATAAGCCTTTGATCAGATTTGAGTGTTTATAATGGATGATTTTGTAATACAAGTTCGTTCTGACGGTTTTTGATACTACTGGGGGCCTACAGAACAGTGGCCAATTAGAATACTGGTTTAAGATATTTCTATAGTGAATAAGATAAAATCAAACTTTAGAACTCTCCAGTATGTAGAGGCCTATATGTGCAAAGCAGATCAAAATTGCAAAATTTTACAAAAACAACTAAAAAGGTTCTAAAATTGTAGAATGGCAACAAAAAGCTTACTGCACAAAAACTTCCATTTTAACACCCATTCTTTTTGCAACTCCCTTTAACAGCTTTAATTTGACTGTTGAAAAAAATGGTGACATGTTGTCCAGAATTGGCATACAATATGATTGCTCTGAATCTATGCCAATTTGGGAGAAACTTAAAAAAATCTTTAGTACAATTCAACACACCCAAAACTATTCCCTACCCATACAACATCATTTTTGCATTTGGTAAAATTTAAAAAAAAAAAAAAAAAAAAAAAACATATTATATTAAAGGAGGTTCAAGGACCCAAGTCTTGGAAAAAGAGTTTCTTTTCTCGCACACATGATAGTCTGTTGGCGTTAAGCAGCAGTAAACTGTAGTTGATGTCAGCCCTCTGAAGACTCCACTAGGAAGATTACTCAAACGGTTTCCATACAAGACATCTTTTAAAAGATTCAAAACAATATGAAGTGAAGAGTATTTAAATAGTTGAAAAGGAATTGAGACAGACCGTAAAACAGTATCGATAAAATAAAGACCTGACACTCTTATTTAAGAGTACTGCCTCGGTCTGCAAAGAACTAGGTGAGAAACATAGAGAGAAGAAGCTCTTTTGCAACACGACTTATTTAAACATCTGACTTGATTGAAGTGGGAAACGATGAAAGTTCATAACTTGTGACGTGATGAAACGCATGCTCATGGGTCCATGGTCACTGGTGGTTTAGAAATTTGCTTACATTGATGGTATGTAGTGGTAGGTTAGAAGTGGCTTAATATATGTTTTTAGGGATGGATACTGCAAAAGGGAATGAGAAAGGATGGATGAAGGACGAGGAGGAGGAAGGAGTAAAGAGAGAGGAGGAAGAGAGAGGAGAGGGTGATGAAGGAAAGAGAAAGAAAAATGAGAGGTCGAGGGAGAGGCAGAAAGAAAATATGAGGAACAGATACAAAGGGAGGGGGGAGAGAAGAAAAGAGAGAAAGTAAGAGATAAGTGAGAAGGGGGAGGGAGAAGAGGGAGGGCGAAAAGGGAGATGGGGAAAGGAGAGGGTTATTAGGGCTGGGGAAATGAGATAGTAAGGCAGAAAGGACGACCAGATACGAAAGATGGAGGGGAAGGAAAAGGTTAGGAGGCGGGAAGGAGAGATGGGGAGGTACATGCAGATGGAAGAGAGTGTGAGGGAAGGGAGGAGGGACGCGGAAGGGAGAGAAAAAGAGAGGGGAGGAGAGGAAAGGAGGGGAGGAAGGGAGAGGAGGAAGGGGTCAGGAGTGAGAGAGTTAAGGTAGGATGGACAGAAGCAAAGCGAGAGAGAAAATTAGCAATGATAAACATAGGAGAGGAGAAAGGGGGAAATAGAGCAAGGATCTAGGAGAGAGCTAATGGAGAAGAGACACAATTGAGACAGGAGATAAGAGAACAGGAGAGATAGCAAAAGAGAGAGAGAGAGAGCATACTCTTGTAGTTAATAAATCCAGCGCTGAAGTACCATACTGATTTGTTGAAACATCATCCATCTTGGTCACTGACATTTAACGAACACTTGCTTGACAAACAGCCTACAGTGTACAATTAGTTTAATTTAAACAGCTCTTGAAATCAACCACCAAATCGTGCGTCCAAGTGTTAAACTAATCGATCATGGAGCCAAAATGTCATAGCACATGATTGGTACGCGTCATCTTGCATTGCGCAGCATGAGCGAGTTTCGTAATTTGTTCCTAGAATATGTGATTAGCCTTCGACTTCCAGGTGTCTTGAAAGTAACTTTCTTGCATTTGGTTAGGATTGAATGTAATGTTTAAAGAATCTAAGTAGGTTGATGTCCTGTAGGTTTGGGTATAGATGTTATCCAATGTTCTTGTATCTAGGGAACTAGGCTTTTACTCGATATTTGGCACAAGCGAAAGTCTCGCATGTAACATTTTCTTTTGAAGAGGCAAGCCCAACCGGACATAAAAGCCAGTCAAGAGTGCCAATTGTACAAGGTCAGTACTACATTTCATCAAAATTCACAAACCGTGAATACATCTGATGACAATAATTATGACTGCCGAAAATCTGGAAAAGAGGCCTTTTTGACCAAGGAAAATAAACAATATTTGATTTTAAATATAGGGTTTACTCAGTTTAGGGTTATAGATAGGAAGATAAGTTAGAGTAGAAAGATGTCATGTGTTAACTTCAGGGCTTTGGCACAGTTGCGAGTGAATTACTGCTAAAAGTGGAAATTTTTGCGTACATTAATTTTCGCGCTTTCGCACTTCTGAGCTAGCGCAAAATTAAAAAACCGCCAAAAATGTTTATTTTGTGTGTAGGTCTATTAGGATAGCTGGAAAGAGCGAATTTAAAAACACAAGCAAAAATGTTAAAAATCGCAAAGCAAAAAATACACACGCTAAAATTATCACTTTTACGAGTAACCCCCTGGGCACTACCACTGTCTATCGGCATAATTTATAAGCACATTTTGATTGGTCAATAGGAAGATAATATCATGAAATGACAAATCAGAGATGCTGTAAGAATAGTGGTACTGTTACAAAGGGATCTGAGAAGTACTATGTGATTGTACTCAAGAGGGCTACCTCGTGTTGTGTCCTGTAATAGGCCAATCAGACAAAGTGTATATATAGGTGGTATTGCCTAGAGGTAAGAGGTTCAATACATTGGTTTTTTGAGGCATCTGTTGCTATTTAAAGAAAATAAGATTAGAACTGATATATATAAGAAACACTAATTTCCTACATAAGGCAGGATGTCAGTGCTCCAAATGCACATGGTTTATGATATGTGGATAAACTCATGAAAGATAAATGTTGAAAGGATTTTATTAAATGCTTCAAAAAGGAATTACTTTACGGGGGTTCCACACACACAAAATAAAGCACAAGCATAGAAGTGTTGTAATCCTGTCTCAAAATTGGAATGCACTTTTTTAGGTCATTGTCTTAGTTCTCCTCAAAATAAGATGCACTTCAACCCCCTTAACAAATTAGGAGGAATGTAGTGTTCTATTTAGATGACGATCTGTAAGTGTGGGTTCCTACACCTAGCAGGAACAGGAAATCAAATTTTGGGGAACTGTAATCTAATGTTGTTATACATAGATACTTTCACACTATGTAGACAACGCGAAGTTACAAGAAATAAAACAGAGTTTCTTAATTATCATACAAGGTGCTCCAAAGACATTTTGAACAAAAACAAGAAAGAGTAGAGAGTACTCACAATGACGATAACGATCTAAGACCGCCAAAGGATTCCTCTGCGAAGTTCTTCTATTACGTTATTGCTCAAATCACTGAAATAGAAAATACACCAGGAAATTATGACTTGGATGAAGAGAGCTGCTAGTGATGAGTAATGGAGCTATGAAACTAGTGAAGGGTCCAATAAGATTTTTCAATTTAAAGATCCTTGTATTTAAAGGTTGTAGGTGAAGATCAATAGCCTATTCACACCTTCATACTATACTTTGCTTCATCACTTTAATAGGGCAAACAAGAATAGTCTTTTAAAAAGCAACCATCGCTTAGGAGATTGGTAGTACTTAATATGGTAGTGTAAATACTCAAAGAGATCATAGGAAAGCCTCTCGTATATTAGAGAGATTGGAATTTATAACCATAAATATATATTTCAGCATCAACCAGATCAGATCATCAACCTTTAATTTTGAAATCCCACGGGTTTGAAAATTCCCAGCCTTTATACAGCCCAAAGACATGTCTAGGTGAGTGCCCCCTGTTATCCAATAGATTATAAATATTTTAGCCACAGTCCATTGCACGAGATTACAAAATTCACTTACAGGAAAACAAGTTTTCAAAACAATGCTTGACACTATGAGGCAAAGAAGTATCAACTCATGTGGCACAGTTCAATTCAGTTCAGTTTTATTCACAAGCGTGTTAGACACACACCCCTGCTGAGTTGTGTACTAATATAATGAACCTAGGGAAACCACCAAGTCAGTTAAATCAATGCTGTACAAGTACAACCAATGAACTGTTGCCCTTGGTTGATGGATATTTAACTTCATAGTTTGTGCTCATCTGGGCATGTACACCACCAATGGTACTCTCAAAACAATGGGTCCTATCATCATTACATGTCAATTAAACTGTAAGTATCCAATGTGATTGGATGCGTATCATTCCATTCAAATGTTTGTTTCTGCTGCTTGGGAAATGTAAATGAATTTCTAGTTAGGCATCTACCATGTTCCTTAATCGTAAAATTTAAATTGGAACCAGAGGACTCTGCAATGCTTACATGGCCCAACACCCAAACTCTGTGCAAGATTGTGATATTCTTGCCCAATCATTTGCTGCTACACATATGCTCTAGGGGTAAATTGCAATGTAGTGGCTTTTATCTATTCAGATTTTCTTTACCTCTTTCGATGGAAAATGTTCGCTTTTTGTTTATCCCTGCTGAATGTTATTCCATTATACAGTGCGCTTCTACACAAGAGTGTTGCGCGCATACATCAAGCACTGTGACGCTGTGGTAATATTGATTCCAGTTGCGCCGGTGCTTATTCTATACTACAATTCGCGGTGTGGACGAGTCTGGGCCAATTTGGTGAGACCAAAGATAATAGTTGAGAACTGCAGGTTACACAACCAGATTCTTACTTTGGGTGAAACCGCTGTCACGTAATCCCCTGAGTCTACCAAGTGATTTATTGGTTATTCACAAAGTTAAATGCTATAATTAACCAATCAAGAAATATGGTAAGGAAAGTGCAAGGGCGTGCGTAAAAAAATGTCTAGGTGGTAATTTATGCATGGTTGCTCAGAGGATGTTATATTATGTAATAAACCAATCAGAGATACAAGGTCAAGCTGTTTGACCCCCATGCAAAATTGTCTCTTTTGTTTTTAGAAACAATTTAGGCCATAGCGACACAATTTACAACCCATATAAGTCGGGCATGCAAGGCTAATTACCGGTATTTAAGTGGATGGTTGAAATTGCATTGCAAAACAATGCGTCCATATTTTCAACTGCTAGGCAACAGGTACACACTATAAGTGGGGTACAATTTAAAAAACTTAAGAAAACTTCAACTTAGTTGTTTGGAAAAAAGGATGTTCTATAGTTGTAGGAAAGTCCCTAACAACACCAAAATCGAGGAACCCACCCGCAAAATTGAGCAACATCTCCCCAGGTTCAAAGATGGCCTATTCAAATTTGACATCCCCCTTTTACTATGTCTCTACTTGTTAAGAGAGCCGAGGAATCACAAACACACACCATCTAAGTTTTTGTGCGGACACAAACTTGTGGTTTGATGTTAGATATGATAAAGCACAATTCAGTCCTTATTTTAATTTGGAATTTAAACCTTCATGACAAAAAGGAGAAAAATGTACTTTAACATGGTATTACATGTATAAAATTTGAACAACTTAAGGGGTTTGATGTGTGATCTGTTTACGCGCAAGCTGTTTTGAGTCTTTGAGCATTCAATTTAGCCCCCACTGTCGGCCGCAAGAAAACTTTGCATTTTGACGTCAAAAGTTCACAACAGATACTTGGTCTCGGCACTCATCCTCTAATTCACGCATCACTGCTCGTGCCTGTGTAACCAAACCCGGGGGGTTCTTACGCACAACGCCTATACGGAGAACGTTCCCGCTGGATTAGGGTGTCGCAAAATCAGCCTCCCTGGTATCTACTATGAACCCTGTTTTTTTTTCACCTGGTATAATTATGACCACTTGTGTTCACACACACACTAATGGTATATTATCGTGTTGATCTTGATGTTTGGTGGTATAATCTTTGGGGTACGCATCTCGCTATGTGATATATCCGTGAACGTAGTCAGCTCTACGCAAATTCGACATCGTATTGTATTTGCAAACATTTTTTAGTCATCATAATTAATATCGTAATCTCGGTTTGTTAAGTCTGCCGCATGCCGCTGGTTTCTGGTTTCATGTGACTTTCGTCATGCCTTCCCCATTGCAAACCAAGTCGCGAAGCAGGATACACGCGGTATTTGCCGGGGTAATTTGATTTTGGCGGTATCTGCTGTTACGAAAGGAATTCTGAAATTCTGGTATAACTATGGGTCTATTACATTGCCAAGGAAGGAGAGGTATAAGTTTCGGGTCCACTTCTTGAGTCACTGCGAGTGCAGGTCCCTTACCCAAACAACATTGAAGAACCCCCCCCCCCGGGTAGCGAATGTACCACCAACTTTTTCTTTTCTTGCGGCCCAAAATTTGCCCAAATTGTTTTTAAAAACTAAAATTTGAGTTGTGTAATAAATTTGAAAACGACATCGGGAGCCTCTCAACATATTGAGGAAATTACAAAATGTTTTGAGAAGTGTTGATTTTGTAGACGTCCAAATTCAAAATTTTGACTTTTCCCATAAACTTTGGCGTTCTAAAGTGACAACATAACTTTATTTTGTTCTGGCTATAAGCTCAAAAACAAAGTCGGTACCCCATTTTTTATTCAAGATGCTTAATCAGCCACCGTTAAATACCATATGTGTGATTCTTGGAAAATTTTATTGATTAGTTTCACGACACTCAAACCCCTTAAAGGTAAAGCAGAGGAGTCTTAATGACACATCTTTGCATGAAGTTAACTATTGTAGGTCGGGTAAAACTTATTTTACGATGTCGTGGCGTGTGCTCGAAAAGGTGAACCACAGAAGGACATTTTGTTAAATCTTGTAAGTCTTAAGTCTTTCCCTTAAAAGATCTTTAAATCTCAATATAATCAAGTTACTGTTCTGTGAATGTATCAGCCACAACAGCCATGGTTAAAATATTCAAATTGCCAATCTTACATTCTTCTCAGTTGTTCTGTAATCTGAGAACGCCCTCGGAGGGATGCGAGTGATCTGATTCTGTTCCAGTCGCCTGCAAGGAGAAACGAAAACAAAAAGACGGTGATAAGTCGTCCATTTTTTAATTACGTCTCATGCATGGAGAGACTCATTCACTCCTGTCGTTATCGTACTTTTTGCAAGCAAGGGTTGGTGTTGTAGAACTGATAAGTATTTCATAAATACCAATAATTTGAAATGTAATATTTTTGGAAGACATTCTGGAGCCAACATCCTTTTCATCGGTTACCTAACGTATGATCTTAACACTGCACCAAAGGTGTTTAGGAATGTGTTGCAAGGTAATGTTTAGGTATTAAGCATGTTTAATGGCTAAACATTGATAATCAAATATCTGAACATGTTTAAATTTAAACATATAGATCTGAAATGTTTAGATTTGTAGATATGAATCTGTTGCAAAAAATGTTTAATGAAATGTTTAAACTCAAACACCTTTTCAGTACAGTGAAGGCTACATACAAAATGATATTTTACAGATCACTTTGGGTGCCGACTTCGATATAAAATTGGATCGATTAAGCCCAAATTAATTGGTTGAGCTATGAGTTGCAAAAATATTGGGCGAGGTGCAGTCGAGCCCAATATTTTAAAAACTCATAGCGAGACCAATTAATATTGGGCATAAATCATCCAATTTTATCACTATCATGTTTTGGATCCGATAATTTCCCACACTTGGACTCCCCAAAACAAGACAACATTTATTGACTGCAAATTGTAACAATTTTTATCTTTTTCAGACAACTGTCACCTGCTCAGCCCGAAGTCTAAAATTAACATCATGTAATACAATCATTGCTGAGAAAACACTCTTTCCAATCAGAAATTTGATTTGCAAAATATTACGGGAACACACACTTCTAGTGATGGCTATCAAATAAACCAGATTTTATAGGTTGATAGCGAAGGAGTAAGGGAAACATTATGAGCAGAACAGGAAGGAAACCCCAGGAGCAAATCAAGATTTCCGTTTCTTGATTTTCTAGATATGGGGGCGTCAATTTTTGTTTGTCAACAGAGCTGTCCCGATACCTCCGAAGGGTCAGTGACATACTCTTTCTTGTTTCCATGACGATTTGACGGTTTTATTGAGCCATTTCTATGGAGGAGTGACCTTGCATGCTTGGATTTGACATTGTCTGTATATTGTGAAAAAGTAGAATCTAACGAAGAATAATGACCACTTGGTTGAACAAGACAGACAACTGAAATGTTGTCCTTTTTCGTCTGTTGCTTCTTTCTTCCTTTTTTATTTTGAAAAAAATGACCCTCTTGTTCTGGATGTTCCAGTGCATGAGCTGGGTACTGTGCGATGAAAGTTCTTTTCCTCAATCCTTTTCAATGTACTCAATTATTTGATATGCAGTGGCAGTGTCAATGGATGCATTGGGGGAGCCCCAGAGTTAAGCCTTTCTCCCACTACCACCAAATATAAATATTGAAATTGCCAATATGGCACTAATTTCATGATTTTGCCCTCAGAAATTCACTTTGATTCCCACCCAAACCCCAACCTCCCAATAAAGAAAAGAATTCTGCTACCATGACTATCGATATTTTAAGCTATAGGGCCTATATGTAATAAAATATTTTATGAAAAATATAATTGTGAAGAAAGACAATTTTTTGTAATTTCTTACTACATTGCACAGGCTTAAAACTGGAAGATGCATAAGAGGGTGATAATGATAATGCCAATGCATGACTCACTGTATATTATCATACTGATTTGAAATTTCATATTCACAACATATGCTTAGATGTATGGCCTATTAAGAAATGTGTCAGGATGGTAGTCTTCTGAAGCATATGGTTTAGGACAAAGAGGCCCCATCTGCAATAGCTGCCACGTGTTAGATTTGACAGGTATGACACTTAATAAGAACACAACTGACAAATGGCAGCTATTGCAGATGGGGCCTTTGAAATTTTCACCCAAAGACATTGTCATGATCAAAATATGCCCAAGGGAATTGTTATAGTTGCTATCCTTGGAAAGTAGCATACATGGCTATGTGCCGCCCATAAGAACCTCTTTTCATTTTTTTTAAGTTCCAGAGACTTCCATTTTTTTTATTTCAAACTCATTTCTGATTTCATTTACCTCCAAATACCCCAAAATTAGCTTCATATTGAGCTAATAGCTTTTATTTTATCTCCCAAAAAGGAGCCCCCCCCCCCCCCCCCCCCCCGCAAAAAAAATCCACCAATTCCATTTTTGGCCTCAAAATCCATTATCCAGAATCCCCATTTTAAAAACCTGGCAGCACATACCTCCTTAAAAATACTTAAATGGCCCTATAATTATTAGCTTTGCAAAAATCTTATGCTAAGAAGTAAATTGACATTCACAATGATAAAGGCACTTCATAATTTTGGGCTGCTTAAATTTCTTTCAGTTAACATGTTTAACAGGTTTAGCTATGTACAAGAAGCACCTTTAAACAGGTTTAGTGATCATAAATGAGGGTCTACCTAACAGAAGGAGAGATAAAAACCCCTCCTTTTTTCCTTTTGAGGCACAGCTGTTTGACCCCATGTAAATTGTCTTTTACTTTCAGAGCAATTCCAACCTGGGAATTCTAAGCAGTGGCAACACAATTTTGACAACTGATATATGCAGAGACATGCAAGAGCTAGTATCCCTGTACAAATCCGACAAATCCATTGTGGGAATCTTGCCATACAGGCCTACAAAGGTCATGATTTGTATGTTATAGCACCCTCTACATTTTCAAGAAAAATCATATTTGCCTGCAATGAAATTTCGTAAAATGTCCGCAGAATGTAGTTAGTGGAATAAATCATCTATATCAGTTGTCATGATTGTGTCACCATTGTTTTTTGTTTTATTCTGGTTTTGTCATAATAAATGAGACTTTCAAACAGCTAAAGAGGCAGTACAGCTACCACTGATGCTAAATGGTAAAATATGGATATTTTCACCTATTTTTGGATCTAAAAAACCTCATATTTCTTTAAAAACCCAGATGTTAAACATGTTTTTTTACTCTGTCTAACAAAACACCATTACCACAAGAATCCTCTCATGCTAGCTGTACAAGTGTCTATTCCCAAACAAAATATAAATCAATGACTCAAAAACTATGTCGCAAATCCGTGGATCCAGAGAAGTGTAGAGTTTACATAAAATAACCTCCTCTGTAAACGTAGTAATTGTTTGCACGTTTTTGTCGAGATTTATGACCGTCTTATGCGCATTCGTGTGAGCTCAAATGTCCTGGGACTACTGTATTGTAAGAGCTGAGGGAGCAAATAGGTTTAAAGGTGGAAAGTTTACACTAATTTGAAGAATAGTGTGACCTTTCTAACTTTGTGGTATGCCGTGCATTACTGGGAGATTCTGGAGGGGGTTAGGTTTATTTAAATTAACTAGCGCATGAGAGATTTTTTATGCCATTATGCAAATAAGGAATGGTGTAAGATAATTAACAGAGAGACACCCCACCCATTTTCAAACTGTTGAGCATTTTTCTTTTTGTATAATTAAAAAAAAAAATTGGCATTTTTATAAATATCATATTCAAATTCAAATCACTGTAAAAAAAGGTGTTTAGAAGCTTTAAGAAATGTGGTGCAAATTAGTGTTTAGGTACTAAAGGCAGCTTGTTCCTATTTATGACTATTGTGTTCTCAGATACTTGACACTGCCCACCAAGTGTCATGGGAAACAAACTTGCAGTTTCGATGGTAGAAGCAAATAATGCATATTGCAAGGTCTTATTCATTACTGTGCTAATATGTGTATTTCTTGAACTTCAGTTGTCCAACCTAGGCTCTTGGAATAAAACCACTCCGGAGTGGTTTTATTCCAAAATTACCTGATTTACACAATATAAAGAAACTGTTTTAGGCTTATTCATTTTAGCCTGAGGGTAAACACATGCCAGGGCTTCTTCCATTCTGTCCACGGACGTCCGATGATGATGATGAAACGCATGTAAAAGCAATACAAACATGCAAAACTTCAGTTTTGACAAAAAGTGAGGGCGCCCTACATGCAAAATATGCCAATGTCCCTTTAAGTAAGAAGTATACAAACTGGATAAATATTCTACTTATTTAATGCCACAGCAGTGCTCAACACAGTATAACATCAATACCAACAGTTTTGGTTCTGATTATAAACAATGGGATAATTAAATCTATTTGATTTACTAGTATCATAGCAAGGTCAAGATCGGGTACATCTTGTTTAGTAGGGAACTGGGATTGCTGACAACCTCAAGCCCCTCTCAATACAGTCTGTAATACACTTCACCTTAAATTAAGAAATAATTTATTACAAAAAAGTGCATTTTTATCATTTTATAGAACCTTTGTCACTTTGAATTAACAAGAGACTGTGAACCTTTAAAGTTCTACCATAACTGTCAAATTCTAAACCTTTATGATGTAATTATTTACAAGGAAACTGCCCTTAAATAACACATCTCAAGCAAGCTCCCCCTTAAGGGGGTCACCATAAATCTTTTCTGGCTTATTTATTTAAAAATTGGAAGATTGCACTATGATGTGAGAGGCATTTTCAGTCTTTTCATTATTTTTGGTTACAAGGTACAAATGCATGCTTACAATGTATAGAAATGTTATGTGTGTGATAGCACACCAGTGTATAGGTTTGGGAGTGTGTGGGCAGGTTTATGTGGCTATGGGAGGCGGGAGCGGGCCCTTCGGCTTCTCTGGATATAACCTATTTTGTGATCTAAAGCTAAAGGTTAAGTGTATATGCCAGAGCTCAAGATCCCGGACTGATTGCTAATTTTGCTTTCCTAAATCGCCAGAACCCACTAACAATAATTTGCTGGGGGGGGTCTTTCACCCAACATATGCCAGTTACCAATCATACTCCTAGGTGCCCAAGGACACAACACACTGGCTCTGATGGGATTTGAACCCACAGCCTGGCTTAGATGGGGTTCAAACCCACAGCCTGGCTTAGATGGGGTTCAAACCCACAACCTGGTCCTGATGGGGTTTAAACCCACAAACCATTCTTCACAAGCCGATTACTTGGCCCAATGCATTCAAAACACACTCAAAAAACAAAAAGACACCTGAGATATGTCTTGAATATTCACGTCTTTTTTTTTTTTTTTTTTTTTAACAAGAGACTGTGAACCTTTAAAGTTCTACCATAACTGTCAAATTCTAAACCTTTATGATGTAATTATTTACAAGGAAACTGCCCTTAAATAAACACATCTCAAGCAAGCTCCCCCTTAAGGGGGGTCACCATAAATTATTTTCTGCTTATTTATTTAAAAATTGGAAGATTGCACTATGATGTGAGAGGCATTTTCAGTCTTTTCATTATTTTTGGTTACAAGGTACAAATGCATGCTTACAATGTATAGAAATGTTATGGTGATAGCACACAGTGGTATAGTGTTGGGAGTAGTGGCAGGTTTCTGTGGTAGTGGGAGTGGGGAGCGGGGCGCGGGGCCCTTCGGCTTCTCTGGATATAACCTATTTTGTGATCTAAAGCTAAAGGTTAAGTGTATATGCCAGAGCTCAAGATCCCGGACTGATTGCTAATTTTGCTTTCCTAAATCGCCAGAACCCACTAACAATAATTTGCTGGGGAGGTCTTTCACCCAACATATGCCAGTTACCAATCATACTCCTAGGTGCCCAAGGACACAACACACTGGCTCTGATGGGATTTGAACCCACAGCCTGGCTTAGATGGGGTTCAAACCCACAACCTGGTCCTGATGGGGTTCAAATCCACAATCTGGCTCTGATGGGGTTCCAAACCCACACAACCAGGCTCTGATGGGGTTTTTTTTTTTTTTTTTTTTAAACCCACACAAACTTTTAATTAATAAAACTCAAAAACTTAAAAAACACAAAAACACACTCAAAAAACAAAAAGACACCTGAGATATGTCTTGAATATTCACGTCTTGCAAGTGCTCAAAGTTTCTCCAGTTCTACCTGATCAACATAGCATCCTTTTAACTTATTTCTGTCTCAAGCAGCCTCAAGGGATTTTGGACAAGCCAACAAGCTAAACCAAAACACCAACTCATCACTCAAGAACTAAATGGTTACTCATAGAAATGTCACAATCACAAAATAGCCTCGAATCCCCATCTCTTTCACATTAATGGAACTATCAATAAACTTAATCACGGAAGTGGCCAAAATTGTGCACTACCTTTTTTTCATACAGAGTAGCCTTCACATCATTGAATTCTAGGAAGAATCAATAAATCTTTCCTAATACTTCCTTTTGTATACCTTCCTAAGCCAGTGTGACAAATCTGTGGTACCACCAACTCGATTTGAAAACCGCTGTAAAAGATAACAAAAACAAATAAATGTAATCAAATATTGCCCGGCCAACGTACTGACTGACCACTTAACTGCGTTAGTTAGCATTCACGTCATAGCCGACTATACTGCATCCGTGATAACGTAGGTAAGGACCTTGGTCGTCTGTAGTAGTTTATACTAGCAAAGGCCAAGGTCAGATATAATCTTTTCTCAGAAGCAGTCTACCTGGGTCAATGTTCTTCTTGTTACGCAGAATCCAAAACAGACTAGAAACTGAAAAAAGTACAAATTGATTTATCAGGGTTTTTCTTGCATGACCATTTTGTATATTCTGAGACCAAAACACGGGACTGAAAAACTTCTCATAGGCCAATACACTCCGTGGCCAACATTATTAAAGTTTGTATTGTCTGGCAGTATTAGCTAGTATTGAGACATAAGTAGCTAACTAGGGGGGGGGGGGGGACAGAGAACTTGATTTAGAATGACAAGTATGCCACTATCACCCAATTATAGTCTCAATTACATGGCACAGTTCAGTAACTTCTCTTCACCAGGTATTTAGGAACTACACCCCTGGTTTTTGGGTAAATTATGATACCCAGAATACACACATGGTCAGTTCTTGTTTAAATATATGCATGACAAGCTCACTGAAACTGTGTCCTGGTGGATGAGCATCTTGTAGCTCATAAACTCTGTAAGCCAATGAGTTTCAAGTCCCATGGCACCAGTCAATAACTTTCATCATCAAATAATTCGTACCACAGCTCACTGAACTGTGTCCTTGGTGGATGGAGGGCCATGATTTTTCATGAAAGATCTTGTTAAATCACCGGTTTTTATGGTATTATTTCAGCCCACTCTTAGCTCCTGAAAAAAGATCAAGCCCCCAAGCAGAAAAACCAATCTTGTGCACGCGTTGTGCTGTGTTGTAATTTATGTCCAAATTTCTTACCAAAGATGACTGAATTCTACACAATGATTCAAAACAGTATAACAATACTAGCCAGTAGCTTAGACAATATCAAATCTAAACCATTTAAAGTACATCAGAAGACGAGGATCACAAAGAAGAAACGAAAATGCTCCCTTTAAAGCCAAAAAAACAGTGATATGTCAAAGGTATACACTTTTAAAACACTTCAATAGTTAGAATATACGAACAAGCGCAAGCAAAAGATGAAGCTAGTTGCCCCGTGCGGTAGTGATCCCCGAGTCCTTGAATAACTAATCGACCCACGCTATCTTTCATAAAAGCTGCTTTCTGGCACATCAAAAACCCCAAATCCAGATTTGTTTTGGGCCGCTCTTTAAAGTGTTATACCTCATACTGAATTCATTCTTCAACCTAAGCGAACCTGCTCAAGACCAACGACGAACCAAAACGACGTCCACACCCAAGACAATACGTAGATAAATGATGCACGGAGCGGTTCGGCCAGAATAGGTCAAATATCGGGGCGCAGGGAGTGAGCCCATTTCATGAAAGATAATAACAGAACGCTCCAGCGCCGTCCAGGGGGACCGGTGTTGGTACATGGCAGCCTTCGGTATGGAACGAAATCCTCTGTTTTGCAGTTTTTCTTCATTTTCCTATTAACCTGTTGAAAGCGAGGAAAACCTATGGGATGAGTTGTTATTAACATACAGGTTGGTTTCGCAAAATTGTATCTGAGAGAGAAACAGAAATGGTTAGGTTTAAGATAGCGAGATGTAAAAAAAATTGGCATTTGGGGGATACCTAGGGATATATGCGATTATGTCATAAAGCTTTGCTTTTTGTGGACCGGGGATAAAATATGGCGGGTATCAAATTTTTGGTGAAAAACAAGTCAATGTAAGTATCACACAAAGCATTATTAAAAAATGGTGCTTCTGCAAAGATTACACTTTTACAAACAAAATTATCCATCAACTTAATTAACAACCATATTATGAGTTTTGATAACAATGCTAAGTATTACATTGTGGTTTTACCAGGTTCCAAGTGTTAAATATTCAATACCAAGGCTTCTTGAAATGGCACTTTATCTAAAACATTTGCTAAAACCAGGACTATCGTCAACCTTAAATTAAATGACAACAACAACACATTTAAGTTTGTATTGTAAACAATTCAACCGTGTTCTTGCAAACTTTAGACCTTTTAATAACGTGTTAAAGCTTTGTAGTTTTGTAGTTATGGAAGTTATGGTCAACATTTCAAAATAGAATGCAAAATAAAAATGCTTTTAGCAGGCAGCCTGAAATATTTCAGTCTCAAACCGGCAATATGGTTGGCTAATTATACCACTGTAACCGTTTATGAACAACAATCAGAGACATGGTGAAGAAATGCTCAAAGGGGTGGTTCCGATCATCTTCGGCCCCCCCGATTACCCGGAAGTGTCGAATGATATCAGATGAAAGGTCATATTTCTCCTTGGCGTCCGGAAATTGAGCCTTAACATACATTCATCTCCCAAGATATAAAAAAATGCCTTTTATTGGTAACCATCACGAATTAAAACAGTATTGAATAGGGCCTTTGCAACAGGACAGTGTTGCTTCTACCATCAAAACCACAATCTTGTTTCCCACGGTAATTGATGGGGGCTATGTTGCAAGTGTCAGGCCTCTCATAGCAGGTCGAAACCAACAGACATAATCAGAACAGGCAACACATTTAAAGGTGCATACAGGTATATAGAAGTGTATTGGATTGGTTTACTCAGATGTATAATCATGCTTATCATTAAGAGCCAATCAGAGATACTGTAAGAAAGTTGACATCCAGGTGTTTAAATATGAATGAGCTTGTTTGGATCCTTTATAAAGATTTTTTAATGGGAAAATGATACCATTTCACAATTTTACTTTACCACAATGCTGCAAGAGTCTACATTCAATGCCATATTTTTTCCGGCTGAGAAAAGCGAGGAGGCCTTAGGCACTTTTATCCTGACATTACACAATCATTTTCTATTTCCAGTTGTTTAGAAATATTTTAAGGTTGGATCATCGGCTACGGCTTCATGCCCATATCTCGTTGAAATTCTCATGAAATGTTGGTATTGGTGAAAGAAACATGTGTCCAAATTTTAAAAATTTTTTTCCAAAAAGGCGCTTTGGAGATAGGTCATAATGCATTTTCAAATTCCGAGAGACGTTGACAGGGTACCTGATTTTGGCAGTATAGAAAATGGACCAAATGGGGCCATGTTGTGAAAAATCACACATTTTTATTCATTTCTTTCTTTCCGCATAATTGATGAGTTATAATATTGTTGTTTGTTTTTTTTTGGTTAGAGAAAATCAATAATCCATAGAATTTTATTTTCTGTATGTCATCAAAACAAAGAACAGGTGGTCGCAACAACGCCTTTTTGGCTGATTTATTTTTAGAAATACGAAGTTTCCCCTTTCACAGAGAATTTTTCCTGGAAGGGACTACAACTCCCTTGGTGATGAAGAAGGTGTCATATTGAAAGGAAATCAAATTTAGAAAATTCTCACGTTAGATTTTGCAGATTGGTGTTTCTTTGAAATTACAGTGTTTTTATTTGTCCCTAAATTTTTTCCCTAAAATCATTTTTCTAAAAAATTAAACACTTGATTTAAAAAAAGCACGTGAGAATTTAGGTATGTTGTTTATACACATATCCGTAGAGTTTCAGCTTTAAAAAGCAACTTCCAGTTAGGCTGGGAAAAAATTATTTAATGAAAAAATTAGGGAATTTTAAAAAATAAATAAAACACGAAACAATCACACTGTCTCAATGCCAAATAATGTGGGAAAGTTTCAATCCTTACCAGAGTCATGTGGACTAAATTGATTGAGGTTATTTGATTTTATGGTAACTATTCTGTAAGACCATTTTAATAAGTATTCCGATGATCCTACCTACCTTAAGGCAAAAAGTCTAAAACATTTGGCAAAAAGCTATTGGTTTGATGGCATACAGGAATATCAATTTTAATTACATTTTGCCATTATTTTTTAATTTTTCTTCACAGCAATCCCCGATTTAACATAGCTTAATGCAGGGATTTCTGAACCAGACTTTTTTTCCTTCCTTTCTTCCTCGGTTTAAATCAGCGAGCACAGAAAGACGGCTCAGGAAAAGTTGTCGAGTGAAAGTTTGGCAAGCAAAGGGGCTGGCTTGGAGCTATGCTTTTCTTTCTTTCCTTTGCGTATCTACAGAGGAAACACTATCATAATTTGGGAAAAAATTCAACAGGCTCCATTTTAGAAACTCTTGTTTAAGTCAAATCAAGAGAATTCCGCTTCAGAAGATTTTTTTTTGTGTGTTGCTGTTTGTTGCAGAGGAGGGAATCATGGGTATTTGGCTTTAAACCTCTTGAGTATTTAGAGTCTACCTGGTGCTTTATTTGTCATTTTATTATATAAATATTGTAAGAAGTTCTTACGGTCATTTGTGATAGTTGGGCTCCATTTAAGATAGCTGGTGTGTCCTTCAGAGCATTACCTTTAGGACATGATTAGTTGGAATACTAACTTACTACTAACATGCGCATAGCACTATTTTTAGCAGAGTGGATTTTGTTTTATTTTACAAAACAACAACATTTGGAGGTTTCTTTCTTCTTCAAAGTGCTAGGGGTACATAAAAATAGGGATTGGAGGCCAAGGCAAACTGAATTTTTTAAGGAGAATTTCAAAATTTGTGCAAAAAAAAAAGTGTCTTTGGGCCAATTTTAGAACACATTTTTGCTTCTACTATCCAATGGCTGGATCTTAAAGGTGCACTGAGAAAGATTTCAATACGGGTGTCCCTAAAAAATGTGAATTCTGATTTTTGAACTTTTCAACTTTCCATCAAAAATACTCCATCAAAAGGATTAAGCTGAGTAATTTTTCTTTGGAACCAAATGGTTAAAAGTTCTAATTTTGTATAGGAGCAAATACAAAATTTCAGCCTATGTTTTATATTGAATATAAGTAACTCAAATCACCTTTTTTTCTCTCTCTTAAGACCATTTCTGTAGACCAATACAAGTAGACGCTATTGACTGAATATGAACTTACATTATGCGTCATATGTGGGTCCTCAAAAATCTCTCGTTGCATTCACAAACTTTCATATTCAAATCTTGTACAGCATATCTTTTTTGGGTGTATGCTTCGAGGGATGGCAAAAACATATCAAAAAATCGGACCATGATCAGAGGCCACTCACCTTTAATCCTGATTGATTTTATAATATCCTTCATGACCCACAGGGGTATGAAAGAAAGAGTAGTATCAAATATTGACTTGGAAATTAGGATCAATATTTACCCAACGTAAGTGGTTGAACACTTAGAATGTATTGTGGAAACACAGATTTGCTAACTAACTAGTCCATAATTCCAAAGTTGTATCAACATAAGTTATACTTTTTCTTTCGTTGAAGCTAGATCTTCAACCAAAATTCATGAAAGTCCCTACAACAAATGTGGAAGTGTGCATCCTGATATGGTCATTTAAAACGGACCCGTCAAATTCTCCGTTCTTGCTGGCAATATCTGCCAATCCGCAAATAAGTTTCCCTCCCCCGAATATATTTAAAATGTGTCACATTTAAAGGCAGAAATTTAATTTAATATGGGACAGTGAACGTAATCTCAATAGAAAGTGGCCACAAAACCTCCCCAAAGTTGACAATGTTTTTCCATTTCACATCCCGTCCCTGTGGTGAACAATTTGCCAGCACATCCTACACTTCATGGGTAATATGGCATACCCTAAAATATAAAATGCTCCCATCCAATAGATTTTTTAGATTTCTAATTCTGTGATACTACTGTTTCTTGTATACTGGCTTGCAATACTCCCTGTCGCTGCGAATGGCTGGAATCCGACAGTCCGTCCCACCTGATAGAATGTCTTCCATTATCTCCCCTAAACCACAGCTAACAAGATTTGAAGCTACTATCAAGTGTCTAGATTAGACAATAGGTAAACCCATGCGAGTTGAGCTGCATTTGTATATTTAGCTTTCTATCCTTGATTGACCATAAAAGCTCTGGGGTGGCCAAAGGGTCAACTTTGTGTCGTCATAATGTGCAGCCAGTTGAAATTCATGTAAAGAGTGAAGACGTTCATCTACACAATATCACAAGAACCACTTTGGTGAGTAGGGGATATTGCAACTTTTTTTGGGGGGAACTATTCCAAGGTAGGGCCGATAGAAAATAGATTGCATTGCTTTTTATGACCACTTTGAACTGCCTGGCACAATGGCTTTGACTGTACAAGTAATATTTTTTTTTAATTAAAAAAGAATGAAAGTTTCCCCTTTCGCCTATCTCTATTCATCCCTCCATATTATCTTATCTCTTCCCATCTTATTATCATCGCTCTCTTTTGCTAGATATTGGGTTTGTCTATCATAGATCTCTTCTCTATTGCAGTTACAAATGTTTCCATCTTTCCTGAGCCTAGTTAGTTTACTTTTAGAGCGCTTTCTATTGAGCAGACCGGATTTATCCAGATAAAATTTTATCCGATTGATACCGGTGAATAGCCATAGTGCGAAGATTCCATTGAACAGCGTTTTTCGGCAAAATGCGACCGACCATCACTGACCGTTATTTTACCTTTACCATCATAGGTCATCTCCACAGGTCAACCGCGTTGTATTTCGCACTGTGATCTCGCAACTTGTGCTGTATATTTTTGGTAGGCACTTCATTTTTCCTAACCGATCTAAATTCACAGAATTCAGCAGCCTTTGCCTCTCAATTTGTTCAATCGAACACACGATCAGGCCTATTAGTTTATTCTTCTATTTTACATTTACCCCTTTCAATCTCGATAATATTATATATAAGGTTCAAACCAAGGAACAGTGGCTTTTTTTGAGATGGCTTTTCCAAATACCACAGGTAATTTGGGGAGCCATCTCAAATCATGACTAAGACTAAGGCTTGTTTGGACTCATTTGAATGCATTTTTGCATATGAATCTCAAATAGGGCACAAAAGTGCCATAATTTTGAATTTTTTTCAGGAACAAAAGGACAAATTTTAACTTTGGGTCACCCACAGTTTAAATACTGACTCTGTTAAGCACAACAAGTATAGCTCTGACCAGAAAAACTAAGGCATGATACAATAATGCCTCAAACTCAAAAGCCAACACTAAAGACGTCATCCACTCGAAACTCAGACTATGCAGCACCCTGGGCGAGACTCCCATGTCAACAATCTTCGAAATGTCTGCAAGACTTCACACAACGCTTGCCCGTCACTGTTTAAAATTATACTTCCCTCAAACATACCGTTGGAAGCGCTGGAAACAAACTGTTACTCTGGTCATGACTGCCACTACATTAAAACACACCATCATTTTATTAACAGAGATACAGGTTGCCCCCCCCTTTTGGCGTGAACTGGTTTTTACTCGTTTCCAGGGGTCCCACATTTTTGGTGGCGTTTCATTGGGATGCATAAAGTGAAATGCCCCCCCTATGGGAAAAAAAAAATCCATGAGTTGTTTTTTTGGTGGATTTGTTGTCTTTAGCGAGGCTGTTACATGCCTTGTATGTGTTTTCATTACGACAAAATGTTCCTAAGGTGCATTGTTTGCAATTACTTGGCTGAGTCCAAACTTAAGTTGACAGGTTAAGAACGTATATCGTAATAAATCACACCTTGACAATCCACAGTTTTGTTTGGGGGAATAAAAACATACATCTAACTATTAATGTTGCCACATTCAGTTGTCATTGGTCAGACATTTTCAAATTATACTTTTCCTCTGCTCTTTCAGGAATATCCAATACATATGTCTCGCCTTCCACTGAACTAACGATAAAATTGGCCACAACTTTTGAACTTTTGCACTTCTTTGCTCAAAACCTAATTTGTTCTGTGCTGGTAGTTTGGTTGTGTAAAATGGTTCCCCGGAATCTCTGGCCATTCTCGAAGTGTCAGATTGTTCCCATGCGCCATTTCTCACGTTTAAACTAGCGACTATCTTTCCTCCACAGTTTTTATGCTTCAAATGCTCTTTTTCTTGTCCCGTATTCCTAGTAACTACAATATTATCGTGCCAGCACATTTTTAAATATCCTTGTTTATTCGTCTCTCTTTCCAACTGACAGTACGCATTCTCCTCCCACACTACAGTACATTCACTGCTATTTTTATTATTCCCTTTTAATGGACAAAGATCCATTTTTTCACTTTACCACCTCCCCCAGGTAGGCCTAATTTATATTATTGGTTAAACCAGTGGTTTATATGATGTATTTAGGGCATCAGAGACAGTGTAAGAAAAGGCTAAGGTTGTACAGATATAAGGTGAATTCGATTGGTTAATCAGTACTATTTCTCTGTTATCTCATGCCAGCACCAATCAGAGATACTGGTATAATTAAGCTCAGCACATTGAAGATGGATAACAATTTTGATACAGCGAAGAAAACACAAAAGTTTGTCCCCGAAGAAATGGGAACAAAACCCCAAATAATGCTTCTTTCAAGCTTAAAAATAAAGTTTATTCATTTTTTGCTCATTTTTGGCTGCTATAGTCTGAATTTCTTAATTTTTTTTGACAATCTAAATTCACTTTTCTAAAACTGAGACAAATTTAGAGGGTCTCAGATCCTTCCTTCATTCCTTGTACACTTGCTGTATTATCTTTAATAGACCCAAACAATTCCAAACCCCACTGCTAGCACACTTAAGTTGTGTGAAATTGGAATGGAAGATGATGCTTGGCCACTGATTTTTCAGGTAAATTGAAGATGCCCCCATCCAACATTCCAAAACACTCACTGTCGTCTAAGTCTGAGACAATCTAAAACACCAAGGCCATGAAATATAGTAGGTCATCACACATTTTTATTCTAGCTGTTTAAATTTTGCCTCTCTATCGCTTCGGGAAATATCATCAGAATGACCACTTGAAAGTTGACCTTTTGACCCCAGCTAACCCAATATCATCCGCACACCATAAAGGCCCACACGTATCAAGTCTCCTCAAAGCTTCAGCTTCATTGAGTAAACACACACGAGTTTACACAAACCAACAACCCCCATGGCACACAGGTGGGAGAAGCGATGAACCGTCCGTCACCCTCGACTGTAAATAAGATGAGGCGTCACCGTTCAGCCTTCCATAAAAATAACCATCTCCCATCAAATTATTTGCTGCTTCCTGCGGAGTTATTTGGTTGCCAAGTCATCGTTACGAGCGCTATCCTGAAGGAGCTCAACGGTCAAACAACCTTTCAAATGGTATCATGCACTATCCTGTGTACATACAGCCGATCCGAGTTGAAACACTTGGTATCGAAACATTCATCAACTTGTGACCCCATGCATAGTTTTGGTCTTTATAAAAATGGTGCGAATTTTTGTCTAGAAGAACCTGACCTGTCAACTGGTTATCTAGAGGCAATCATGAATGTAACAGACAAAAACCTTGGTTGGTTTTAGGCTTTCTCAGACAAAGTTGGAGTTAGTCAAATATGCCACGGGAAATGAGATTTTAACTTTATATCACGAAATTCCAGGATTGGGGGGGTTCTCAAGTTTGGATTTGGTAGGGACGTGCCCCATACCTGTAAGTAGACCCATGCTATACTTTATTGCCGAAAAAGGGACCTAGCTATAAACCAAGATGCAAATTTTTGGGCCAAATTTAAACCCAATTGCCTTTCAAACACAATATTTTGGACATTTAGCAAGTTGGACAATTTTGGCTCAGATTGAGGAAAATTTTGACTAACTTTCCAAACAATTTTAGAAATTTTGTTCTCGATTGAGAAAAGTGACCTTGTCCAACAATTTTCGAAAATTTTGAAAAAACGACCCCTTGCTAGACCAAATTGGTCATGAAAACGGGTCCTTTATTATACCAGGAGCTGAAAATGGGACCGAGGACTGTGGCAAACGTCCCTGTATGGTCATATTGGTGTTGAACCCCCCCCCCCTGGGTAACCCCTGAGTTCTTCTACCTGCCCTATTGAGTGGTCACTGGAACTAAGGTAATTTTTTGAGCCAATGAGCACATGATAATTGTAGGACTGAAGTGATCTAGATCTTAGAAAGCTAGAGCCTTATTATAAGCTGCATTTCACTGGTTATTGAGTCAATATATGATGTAATTAGCCAATCAGAAATGCTGTTTGAGAGGAGCCAGTGTTGCTCCGAAGCTATAAGTGTTTTTCACTATAAGATGAAAACAAAACTATGATGACCCCCTTTTGATAAAGTACATTGAGAAAACACTAGGGGGACTAGGGAAGAACGCACGTCCGTAATGCCAACTTAGGGAAGAATATACTTTAGTTACTATATATTGTAATTTTTGACACTTGGACCATCTCCTCTGACAATTGTAGAATATAAATAGCAAATAGATGTGGTCCTGTTCCACCTTACACTGAACAGGGTTAGGAGGATATGGTTAGGTAAGGATTAGGTTAAGGTTTATGGATCAGCTCTTTTCCGCCTCGCTGTCACCCCAAGACCCCATATTTTCACCACTGTCACCACCGCAACGTCCCCTATTTTTTTGGGGGGGGGATTTTGAAAATTGCCACCCCAATATCTCTATTTTTTAGCAAAATTTTTGTAGAAAAAAATTCACCCAAGACCCCCCTTTTTGGGAAATGTTGCAACTTGTCACCTTAAAAAACATATTTAAGGGCAATTTGGCTGCTATCACCCAGAAACCCTACTTTTCTATAGTCCTCTTCGCCATGTGCCCTTGGTTTTGGAAGCACCAGCCTTACACCCCATATCCCTTTTTCATATGTGATATATAAACAAACTGAATTTTGTATTTTGGCTCCTCTACGAAATTAGAATTTTACAATATTTGTACAAAGAAAGATTTCTCAGCCAAATCCTCATATGGGGATATTTTGGATGGAAAGCTTTACACATTGCAAAAATCAGTGCTTTCAATTTGTTTAGGGACACCAGATATGTTAAATCTCTTGTTGCAACCTTTAAGCATTCTTAAAATAGAGAATAATAAAATAGCTTCTAGAATCAAGCCCAGGGACTTTTTTTTTCCCTAACCTAACAATAAGTGCACGGTATATATTGGCAGTAATAATTTCATATCAGACGTTGTCTATCACCATCCCCTCCTGACACGATGAAGCACAGAATTAGGCTTCGTCTTACATGTTTAATTATCAGAGATATACTTAAACGCCTGTGGATGTTGTTGTAAATAATATTCAAATTTAATTGCTTAGCAGCCTGAATAATAGAAAGCCAGAATTGATATCACATTTAAGTACACAAAATTACAAACCAAGTTACATATTGTCCGGTGTCAATTTTAAATGTGGGCCATACGTTTTCAAACATATCCACAGCCATTGTGCTTATGGCTTCGGAAATTTTCGCAGGTGGTCTTGAGCGATGATTTGGGAATGAAGCCAAATGAGTATGAAGGGAATTATATGTTGTCACGGTGCCAATGGATAACTATCGAACGCGAAGCATTTACATTTTTGATATTGATAAGAGTATGTAAGAATCAACTTCAGCCACGAATTTATTGAGGAAATGTTTCATGGGTTTATGAGTGACCTACAAAAAGGCCAATTCTGGATCAAGACCCGATGAACCAATTCAGGCTACCCCCGGTTCATGTCTAGCGGACAAGGTCGCACCAAACATGCTACAGTAGTGCAAACAATTTGGGTCAACATCTTATAATCACAGGGTTGGCTTATGTTAAGGGTAAAGATTAAGGCTAGAATTGTAGGTAAGATGAGGGTAAGTGTAGGTGGATTTAAAATAAGGAATCAAGGCTTAGGTCAGTGAAGTTTAGGATCAGAACTTTGATGATTCTATGGAAGTGTTAGGGTATGTTAGGGTAGGATTAAGGCTAGAATTGTAGTTAAGATTAGGGTAAGGGTATAGGTGGGATTTAATAAGGATCCAGGTTAGGATCAGTGAAGTTTAGGATCAGAACTTGATGACTCTCTATGGGAATAGTTAGGCTTATGTTAAGGGTTAGGATTAAGCTAGAATTGTAGTAAGATTAGGGTTAGGGTAGTGGAATTTAAAATAAGGACCAAGGTTTAGGATCAGTGAAGCTTAGGATCAGAACTTTGACGATCTCTATGGGATTAGTTAGCTTAAGGGTTAGGATTAAAGCTAGAATTTTAGTTAAGATAGGGTAAGGGTAAGTAAGATGTAAACTAAGATCAAGGTTTAGGATCAGCAAAGGTTAGGATCAGAAATGTGATACTATCTATGGGATCCGTTGGCTTATATGTTAAGGGTTATGATTAAAGCTAGAAATGTAGTTAAGATTAGGGTTAGGGTAGGGTGGGGAGTTTAAGATAAGGATCAAGTTTAGGATCCGCAGGTTTTAGGATCAGAAAACTTTGACGGTTTCTATGGAAATGCTACATAAGTAATTAATTGTCTTTTATGTATGGGAATTTTATCACAGGTTTGAGTTAGAGTTTGGTTAGCTTAGGTTACGATAAGGTAGCTTAAAGTTAGAATTAGAGTAAGGTAGGATCAAAATTTCAGTGATAACATTGAAATTAGGATAGAATTTAGAGTTAAAATTGGATAGGCCCCTAGAATAGGACTGAAGTTAGGAATAGGATTAAGGTAAGAATAAACGGTACAAATCATCAAAGTTAAAATTTGAGGGACCGCAATATACCAGAAGCTTTCCATAGTGTCTTCCATCAGATAGCATGATCATCAAGAAGACCACTCATAGAAGCTCATATAGGTATGACACAAAGGCAGCAAACCATGCCGTGTATACACATTGGTGACCTAACTGACCACATCCATGGCATGTGTAGAGATTATAATCTTTTGATGCAGTCACAAATGATACTGAATCACCCATGTAGGATGAGATTCTTTGATCATGCCACAAACAAGTAAAATACTGAATATCTCTTCTGTGCAGATAATAAATAAACTTTGAATACATCCTTCAGATTTGATAAATGCAAAGTATTATTTTGTTTGACAAAGATTGTCATCCAAAGCTTTACTTGTTAAACCCTGGTCGCTCCTGGTCGATTTGCACGTATATCACTTTAAGTTGGGTGTTTGATAGGCTTCAAATGATTCAGGAAGCCACTCAAACCATTGGACTAAGACTAGGCTTGTTTTGACTCATTGAATGCATTTTTAATGTGATTCAAATAAGCCCATGAAAAGGCATAAATTTGATCTTAAAAAAAAGAGAAAAATTTTGATATTGAGCAATCATTATAACTGCAGGGTAAAGGGGTTACAGTATCTCTTGAATTAGATATAGGTTAATTATGAGCTCCACGTATCAACTAGTAAGCCTGGATGTACGCATGCCTTTTACCAATTTCTTATCAGCTAAATGGATTGGAACAGATCAAAAAGTGGATGTAGACTATTCATATCAGAATCTCAGGTAGGATGGAGCAATTTATGTGCTGGGTCTGCTAGCATATCTAGGCTAAACCCTAAGTGATATCTGTGCTTTAAAGCGCTCAAGTACCGGTAACAAATCTCCTTTTGGATCGAAACCAGGCCGGTACACACATTCTACAAATATGGATCACAAGGGTTTATTCCAAAATGGCTCACTCAAGCAGCAAGGGTGGTTAATAGGTCAAAAAGCGTTTTTTTAAATGACACATCACCTGTTTTTATAAGTACCAGTTATATCTAATATCAAAAGACTAAAGATCCTTAACTCCTCTTCGACGTAAGGTACACTGAGAACACAATTCGTCTGGATTTGTATCTTTTCTGACGTAGAAGTACCGATTTCCTGGATGTTAGGAACCAAATTGTTGCCACACTGTTTAGCGCGGAGATTTTCGGGAGAATGGTATTTCAACGCTTGAATCTAAATTGTACTGCAACAACTTTAAACCAGGTTTAAATAATTTAAAATGGTGAAATGTACATAAGAAAACCAATTTCACTGACACTAAAATTAGAGTGCAAAAACACTGTCAAAAAGTTAACGAAAATTAACTCCTGTGAAAATTGCACTTAAGAACTTTGTCGAAAAATTGGCCAAGTTTTAGCGAGTCGTATCGGAGAAGCGCCATAGGTTTGCCAAGTCTGAATCATAATGTTAATGCTGTCGCAGAAGTCTGGCCCAACCCAGTGTGAAAAAACACAACCGGTACGCTTAATGATTCCCAATGTTGGATTATTACATGCCTACTTATGACAAGGACTTATGGCTAAACAATGGAGTAATCACAGATACATGCACATTCTACAATGAAATTGAGTCAGATGGTGGTAGAGAAAGGGGGGGGGATTTCTTTATGTAAGAAACATTGAAATTTTGCCAATGGTACAAAGTTGGATTGAGGTTAGTTTAAGGCTAGGAGGTAGGGTAAGGATACAGGACTTGACTCGCAGTTAAGGTAAATTCTGCTGAGAATTAGGTACGGACTGTTAAGGGTTTATGACTGAGATAGAAACTAAGGTAGGGTTAAAGTTAGGTTATGTGGTGAGTATAAGGTTAAGGGTTCAGGATTTGAGTTGGAATTGCGTTAGGATTAAGCGTTAGATTAAGTTGGGACGGTGAGGTCAGGTCGGACTTGACTTGTGAGTAGTAGGATTTAAGGTAGGATTAGGTTAGAACTGTTAGGGTAAAGGTTCAGGACTTGATTACGGTAGGATTAGGGTTACATGGGTTGAGCATTTAAGTTGGAGTTTCGGTGAGGGGAAGGGTAAGGTTAGGGATAGGGAAAGAGTAAGATTTAAGATTGGGGGTCACTGTTGTCAAGAGTTTTGTGTTTGCAATCCCACAGGATACACCCAACTGAGCATGTAAAACACACAAACTGGGTTCAAGTTGAAAGGGGAATAGAACGATAATTTGAAGATAGAAAAAGAAAAGAGCACTTAAAATTTTCATGTAGAGAGTGGGAAACATGGATTGTGGTAACAGAATACGTCAGTCTTACAATAGACCCTGGGAGCCATGTTATGGTTTGTCCCTGGCTTCTAGGGTTTATAGTCTAACGTCATTCTTCCACTATCTTGGCAGAAACTACCTCTACGGCAATATTGCATCTACAATAGCTCGTTTGTTTTACCAGAGCAGTATTGCACATGTGACCAAATAATCTATTGAAATTTAGGTCTCAAAGAAGCCAATAAGGATTATTCTTTTTTGAAAAATAATAGTTTTGGCACCTCAACTGCAGTCAATGAAAATTTGGTTGATTTTATAACAGTGACCATTAGGTCAAAAGTTCAATTCAGAAAAAAATACAAAATTACCAATTTAAAATGAAAAGATTTTTTTTAAAAACAGAGGAAACACAGAATGGGGTCATGTTTTCACCTACACTGAATGATTCTATGAGATTTTGGCCCAAAATTATGCCCCATGAACCTATGGTCCAGGACCATAGGGTCCCAGAGCATAAATATCGAAGGAGAATATTCTAAGTCAATATGCTCTGGAGCACGTATTGACTTAGAATATCATGTCTCAATGCTTCAGGAGCATATTTGCCATAGCCCCTGGAGTAGTGCATTCAAATATTGACTCCAGAAGCATATTCAAATATTCCAGATTAGTTTGCTCCAGAAGCATAGTCAAATATGCATCCTGAGCATATTTTGACTTGAATATTTTTCCAGATTATTTATGCTCCGGAACATTATGGTACTGGGGACAATATGCTCCTGGAAATAATTTCAGGCCAAAAATCTCAAGCAAGCACAATGAACAGGGTATAGTGTTGGGAACAGGTTCGGTGTGGTATCAGTGACCTAATAGGGTGCAGTTTACAAAATAATTGTCAGTTGGATGGGATTGGGTTAACAGATCGGAAATTACAATATTCCAGGAACATGGGAACATAAGACCATTTTGGTATATACATAGACCCACCATGTTTTGCTCAGATACGGCTGTATGGACACTAAGCAGGTAAAAGTATAACAAGTGTGAAATGGGGGCATATCTATATACACCCTTTATGAAAACCTTAACAAGCCATAAGTATCAATGCATTGGCTGTTTTAATTTCCCCTATTATCAAATTGTTCCCCAAACTTCCCACAGTAACCGATGAGTCAAAAGGTTACACAGCAACATTTTCTTAATCCCACATCAGTCATATCCCATGCCAAGGTTCCTCAAAATATTAATATATACAGTCAGCGTGCTTTTTCCAATTTCCGACCTTGGCCCCTTCCCCCCTTCTTAACCTCTTCCCGAAGTCAAGTAGCCCTCTCTACAAGGCCTTTATACAGTGAGTGTTGCACCATTGTATCCCTTGTAGGTAATGGGACTACCGGTTGCACTTCGTTACTCGATACTTCCCTGGATGACCCAAGAGGGTTTCACCTCGTTCTAAAACTAAACAACAATGACTACCCACACAGAAGTGGGCTGTGTTGTTTTAATATGCTTTCACACTTAGTTGGCAAGCTAATTTTTTCGGTATTTTCAATTAATTCTCAAGTAAACAATGAAGATAAAATCGACCACAACCAGAGCATGCCATGTATCACTTTTTACTCTTGCGAGTTGACATGATTTTAAAAATATTTAATTCAAACGTAAATTGTAAATTTCTTCTTAAAGGTGCATTTCGTGATTTCAGCCACCTTATGTTTAGCATTGATCACTAGATTACTTGAGAAAAGATTATCTCAAATTGAGCCCATTCCCGACTTGCGGAGTTGGTATATGCGCAATTACTGGTTTCACACATATCGGTCCATTACGGACAGAAAATACAATGCCAAATTTTTAACAGACGCGACCGAATTTGCACGTAAGATGGGCACACAGGAATTACTAAGGCTAATGGTTCAGATAACCTAAAAAATCTAACATTTTTAGGTTAAGTCGGAGGGACGCGGTGTGGATCACGAAATGCCCCATTTAATTTTTTTTGGGAAGCAAGTTTCAATTATGTTTTTTATATAAGTTTGTTAATATGTCTTAGCTTACCTCTTAAGAATTGTGATTTAAGAAAGAAGTTTTGAAAAGCCTGAGATAACCCCCCCTTCTCATTTTGGGATGTATTATTAATAAAATCATTGCCACTTTGATTATAAAATCTTCCCACAATTTATGAAGCTTCACACAGCGGTTGAAAGTTTGCAGAATTCATCAAAATCAAAACTGTAACCTTATCACCCCAATATCATCGCACAATCTAGTGGGGAAGAATCGCATCAGTCTTAAACGGTAAGTCTTTTACACATACCACTCACTTCCTGATACAAAACACACCCATGTTTCTACATCAATCTGTCAATACCATTTTATCATAAAATCCAACAACAATCTCTGGATTCTTTGAGGTCTTGCCAAACAGTACGCTTGGACAAGCCAAATTGCTCAAAAATAGCCCATAGCCGATTGGCTAGACTGGTAATGCATACGCAGAAGCTAGTCACGCCAGTTGTCAATCACGTTTACAGCCGTCAATCAATCTTTAATATTTATGCCGTCATTTACCGAGGAAGATCCAGCAGACACTTGCCAGTTTGGTTTAATATTTTATTATCTCATATTGACTTGAAGTACTTCAAATTGGAGAATCTGCATAGGAACTGAGTGACAACATGGGAATTCTGAACTGATGCTAGAAATCAAGGGTGTGATTTTCTTTTATTAAAACAACGGATGTCACATTTGGCTTTAATTCAGGTTTTCAACTAAATTTAACAGCGAGCCAAAGGGAGCTAAATACATTTAAAAGACAGATGATCAGAATGTACTTTCTCATCTTTTCTGCTATATTTTGGGCTAGTTGGTGTCCCAATTGTCATTGATTGGTGGGCCGGATTTGGCCAGCGGGCCACCAGTTGAAAACCTCTGCTGTAATTATGAACTGCAGTTGAATACATTACAACTGACAAGTTTTTTTATTTTGTGCAATAGTATTCAAACTTTCTGTAAATTATGAATAAGGCAAAATCCTATATTGTAATGTGATCCAAGGCAAGTAAGTGTATTATGTCGCACAGTGGTGCCTTTTTTTAGATCTAGAGTAAATTTCTAAAACTAGTTGCCAGAATAAGTAGGTCTACTTAAAGGGAGATTTTCTGATCTTTATTTTGATTTGAAATTACTCATTTTCAGTCTCATATTCAGAGTCAGTATGAAAAACACATCCAGCCACCCGTTTAACATGGACAAAACCGGATTTAAAACTTTGGTTTAACTAACTAAATGAGTTCAAACGAGCCTAGTCTTAGGTGATAATTTTTTTTGATGACTTCCCAAATTACCTATGACCAGATGGGAGAAGGCTTCACAAATGACATATGTTTCAACTGGGGAGGGGGGGCACAACAAGTCTGTAAAAATAGGCCTGGCTGTTATGCATTTTCTCCCCAATCCCCAAGAAAGTGGGCCCCTCCCTCAGGACTGAGCACACTACTAGATTGGGCAGAGCAGACTGGTGAAGATGCCTGTAGGACAACCCTTTTATGACAAAAGGGTATTTCTCTTTTTCAAAAGAGAAATACCCTTTCAAAAGGGTATTCTCAGTTTTCCAACATCATACCCTCTTTTGCATGACTTTGTTTCTTCTTCTTTCCCCCATCACTCACATGAGAACAGTTTTAACTATAAAGAGGTTAAAACAAATATACTGTCACACTTTATTTTGTGTCTTTCTTTCTCATTCCCTTTTAAATTCAGATTTTCTTAAATTTACTCCTTTAAAACTTTTTCCAATGATAACAGACTGGTATAAAGAGGTTAAAACAAATATACTGTCACACTTTATTTTGTGTCTTTCTTTCTCATTCCCTTTTAAATTCAGATTTTCTTAAATTTACTCCTTTAAAACTTTTTCCAATGATAACAGACTGGCAACCCAGAGTAAATGAAGCATTAAATGTGTTTATTTTCACAGGGCTCAACAGCGCTGCATTCTAACAATGCCAATTTCATGCACATATGGTTGGTATGAAATATGTTTAACATACCGGTACAAAGAGTAAACAAGGCAGACAATTGGATAAGGAAGCACACACAAGGCAAGAGAAAACCGAGGGGAGTTCCAGTGTTTGACAACAGTTGCATATTTCCATGCCAAGCAAATCAAACATGTTTGACTTTCCATTCTTATCAAGTTAAACACCAGGGTTAAACATTGTCCCGAAATGTGTGGAAGTTTCGCTTCTTGAGTAGTACAATTATGGAGTGTTAGACTGGTATTCTGAAAGGGAGTCTAACTTTAGACCGGGTTTTAAACCAGGGTTAGTCCTACATGAGGGACCTTTTGCTTTTAAACATACTCTGAAAGTTGAAAATCCATGAAGAATTTTCTTACCTAACTTTAGACTTGGGTTTAAACCAAGGTTAGTCCTACACAAGTGGACCTTTTGTCTTTAAACATACTCTGAAAGTTGAAAATAACAGGTGAGAAAATTCCTTGTGGATGGGCTGTTGGTGGCCCAATCCATGAGGAATTTTCTCACCTGTTACAGCAAACCTTTAGAGTATGTTGAAAGGAAAAGGTCCACTATGTAGGACTAACCTGGTTTAAACCTGGGTCTAAACTCTAAAGTTAGACCCCCTTTAAGAATACCATTTTTTTTCTCACTAATTTCAAAGTTATGCATTTTCAAGAATATATTTGAAATCAGAATGAAAAATGCATTCAAATGAGTCCAAACAAGCCTAGTCTTAGGGCAGTGGCTTTTGCAGTGATTTTGGAAAGGTCACTGCAAGTGTGTTGCCTTTGGATTTCCATGCCATTTCTACTGATCGTTTGCTGGGTGAAGAGGTGACCTAAGACACTGATGTCATCGTAACAAACTATACCCCATTCAGTGTAAGGTAGAACTTGACCCCATTCTTTTGCCACTAATATTCTACACATTCTGCCAGAGGTGATGCTCCAAGTTGTGCCAAAATACACTGTAGTTACTATAGCATGTTTACTCTTCAGTTGCATTATGACCTTGGTCTTCCGTAGTGTTATCTCAATGCACTTTATCAAAGGTCATGTTTCATCTTATAGTGGACACACTATAGCTACTATAGTATATTTACCCTAGGGTTACATTATGACCTTGGTCTTCCCTAGTGTTATCTCAGTGCACTTTATCAAAGGTCATGTTTCATCTTATAGTGAACACAGACACACTATAGCTACTATAGTATATTTACCCTAGGGTTACATTATGACCTAGGCCTTCCCTAGTGTTATCTCAGTGCACTTTATCAAAGGTCATGTTTCATCTTATAGTGAACACACTATAGCTACTATAGTATATTTACCCTAGGGTTACATTATGACCTTGGTCTTCCCTAGTGTTATCTCAATGCACTTTATCAAAGGTCATGTTTCATCTTATAGTGAACACACTATAGCTACTATAGTATATTTACCCTAGGGTTACATTATGACCTAGGCCTTCCCTAGTGTTATCTCAGTGCACTTTATCAAAGGTCATATTTCATCTTATAGTGAACACACTATAGAGCTGTATTTGTTTACAGATTTTATCTAGATATGTCACAAAAAGTTACAAAACTGATGCTTCAGAATTGCTTTCGAATATTCTGTCAGTCTGTGATATGTCATAGAATGGAATTCTGGCTTATGATTGGTCAATTATGGCTGTTTCAAGTTACTCCGTGGAGTGAAAGATTACCTTTGGAGTGAATGATCGAGTCCACAAAATCAAACTTTGTAGCTAAATTACTTATTATTATGATTTTTTTCTATAACATATTGTCAACAGACATGTCCTACGACTGTATCTGAAGAAAAAGTATCTCAAAAATATCTTAAAACTGGAAAATTTAAGTTTCCATTCCATAGACACTTCATGATAAGATTCACTTCAGTTACTATGTGAACAACCCCGACCGACAGAATGATAAGTGTATTTTATTATGTTTTAATATTTTTTCATAGCACAGAATGTCAGAATACTTCAAAACATTAGCTACTGTGTATTTCAATTCAGAACAGCAACCTAGCGATATTAAGTTGAGAGTCAGTTTGCCTGTTTACATAGACACCACCCAGAAAACTAGTCTCATACATTATACGACTGTGGGTCTGAACAAAGGTGCAGACATTGGTCTTCTCAAACAATAGAACTCCTGTTGATTTGTCTTGTCTCCCTCCAATCTAACGAGACATCTTATTTTTATTCCAAATATTTAAAATAAAAATTGGTTGTTCACTCTATATGACACATAGCTTTGGCTGGCAAGAAATTGGAATTTCCTCTCCAAACCACCAAAAGCGTAACACAAAAACCCTCACAGGAATACGCTGGTTTCACGGTGAACTCCGCAGGTGGGAAATTTATGAATCGTATATTCCCGGGGTACATATTTTTCATTATATTTCATTGGGGGCAGTAAAACATAATCGATGTTACTCGGTTAATTGAATAATCTAATAAGTCAACCGAAAGCGTGCAGTGTGTGCGGTCTTTTAGAACCACATTCGTGGAAAACGGAGATAAAGCAGGGTTGTTCTGAGCACAGATGTTTTCGACGACAGACTTTTCGACACATTCTTTGGTTTCTAGGAGCTTTTTTCCTGACTATTCTTGACACCTTCAAACAGTACTTATTCATAGCTGGTTTGACTAACATCATAAACATAACACTCACACTGTCTAACGCCACAAAACCATGGAGCACGCAGTTTTCATGTTCACTGCATAGAGGACCTTTTTTAGCCACTTTGCTCAAATTAATTACAATTTTGTTACAAAAAATTAACAGTGTCTTATGGGGAAAATTTAAGAGCCAAATTCAAATACTGAGTTTCTTCATATAATTACGTTATACCATTTTTGCATGCACATATGCCTATGTCATGTGCTTTGGCTGCTAAAGCCCACGAATTAAGCATGTGATTTAGAGTGGGTAGCAAGGGATATAAAATAATTAAGCCAAATTCTATTTTGAGTTAAAAGAATTTTTTAAAACCTTTTTACTTTTTTTTGGGGGGGCTTAAGTTCTATTCAGTGAAAATGCTACTCAATAATGCTCACTGATTGTCAGACCTGAAATCTACTGTGTCATTGACATGGGTTCCTTATCTCAAGAGCCATTCAAACTTGTGAATTCTGAAGGGGTGCTAAATTACCCTTAACTTAATACAAAAGTTACCCATGGACTCATCAAGTAAGGTTTTTGTTTTTTTTTTTTTTTTTTTTTTTGGTTTTTTCTGTAGCTTCATTAGTGGTGCTCAATTGCCGCCAACAGGCCTGGATCCTGCCAGTTTACCACTCAAGAACAATCGATGATTTTCCACCAGCAGTGAATTTGAAACTGAATCTTAAAATCTTCCACTGACCCCTACAAGGGGCATTACCCCAGACTCCTATTTCTCGATATGCTAACAACACTGTCATCAAGGTTTGTAAAAAAGTTGACTTTCACTGAAAAATAATCACTTCTTTTAACAAATGCTAAAACAATGGTTGTGCCAATGGTGCATATTTTATCACATCATCCAAAGTGGTGACTAAGGTTTTCATTTTTCACATAAAACGCCAAAAGTTTATCATCACGTGAGGAAAACTCACGTCAAATTCCAATTTACTTTCTTTTTCACGTGTGAAACACCAGAAGGTCATCAACACCACAGGCAAAAACCTTACGTCAAAGTCCTACTCATTGTAAATTCTTCTCCCGTCCCCCCTCCCCTGGGCTTGGTTACTCACAGTTCTACAGACTCATCAGGGAAAGTCGTGGGCAGCTCCTTGAGTCCTATTCCTCGACAGTCCACTGTGTCCTCCGTACAGCTGCATTTGGCCGGACAAAGGGGCTCCACTTTACACATTGCTTCGTGGTTCTCATCACCTGATGTGAAATCAACAAACGTAATGTTTTAGTGTTCAGAATTTCTTATAATAACAATCTCTATTTAACAAGTCGGTTAAAATATCAGGATATACTTTTCAGTTATTGTTATCCTATACTTTGTCAAAATATAGCTTCTATAATATTTTCCAACAAAATTGTGTTATGAACTGGAAAGATAATACTAGGGAGCGGTGATAAATACAGCTCTTTTTATTTATTCTGGGTCTTTAAATATGGAGAGGGTTAGGTTCCATATAGCATATGGAAAATGAACAAATTAAAAAAAAATTAAATTCTATTATAAATATATTCAATAGCATTTGAAAAGAATTGGACAACACTTATGGACACTACAGCCATCTTTTAGACCCTGAGGGCTATTTTGGTAAATTTAAGCCAGGTACAAGTACTATAAATACATGGTCAGGTATTGTAGTTAGCGGATTTAATCCTCAATCATCTGCATGCACACCTCATGAACACAAATCAGCTATGCAGTAGTTTGGCGCACATTTTGACCAATTACGCATTGTGTTGCGATGCATGCTATGCCTACGAGTTAACGCATGATACCCTGGCATATGTTCTACTTTGTCCGAGAAATAAATCCACCAACTACAATATTTCAGGTTATGATCTGTTTCTATGAAGTCAATAAAATGTATCAAAAAGTCACGTACAATGTCATAGTCTAATAAACATAACATCTTACACTGGCCACTGTTCACTTTTAATGAATTATTCACATCACATACTTTACTTTTAACACATCTTTGTGAATAATTATTATACCGTTAATGTCAAAGTTCCTGGTCAAGCTACGCGATACTAGGTTATAAACATGATGCTACTATTAGAGAAGAGCTTATACCAATCCCATAATGCATTGGGATCTGTAACCATAGAAACCAAAAGGAAGAAGTGAATGCTCCCCAAAGAAGCTTGTAACTGGCTATGTTCATTACCATACTTTTAGGCACCAGCACAATGGCCTAATTTGGTACAGGTACTACCATATTTGGTAATCCACCTTAATTACCATACTTTTAGGTGCCGCCATATTCGGCAGGCATAACACTGTATTTAGAAATGCCTTAAGAATAATAACACCTAGCATACACACTCATTTAATAACACATTTGACTTCTTGTTTATGTAGTTCTGTGCTCATAACACATTGAGGTTGCACGATGCCACAGTGTCCAATCTCTGTTCTGTAATTTCCCATATAGTGCAGTGAAAGTATATTTAGTTCTGTACTCATAACATATTGAGATCACAGTGTCCACTCTCTGTTCTTTAATCTCCCATACTGTAACAGTGTAAGTGTAATGAGGTTACATGATGTCAGTGTCCACTCGCTGT